>JAMPIV010014333.1:510000-527249 GCA_024509875.1 Oreohelix idahoensis
CTAGAAACTTACATTTCTGATGGACCAGATCTGTGGGTTTAAAAAGAACAGAGCGAGCATTTGACATTATTGTTGACATTTATGGATCCAGAAATTTACATTCCTGGTTGGCTGTTACATGTATGATGTCTCCAGTTTTGTCGAGAAAGTTACAAGAAGGACAAGTACACATTACACTTCTGATCTGTGGGTCTAAGCTACACACGGGACAGCCGTAACACACAACGCTAATTCTACACTTGCAAGTTTTGGCTACAACAGGACAGATATAGGTCATCAACGGTTGACACAAATAAACAGTACGAGCATTTATATTATAATGCTACATAAAGCATAACAAGACAAGTACTGAAGTGAACTACTAGGCATTTGCTACGTGGACCATAACTGCATAGAAGGCGGGTTCCTATTGTAAACAGTACTGCGGGTTGTTACACGTTTCATTCAACAACAGACTTTTCTAGGTCAGAGTATTCAAGCTACATTGTTGGAGGTCAAGTGTCTGTAAACAGTACGTGAAATTGTAAACATTCAATGTGCAAGCCCTAATTTGAGAAGGTCATAGTAACTTTGGTTCGTGAATACCACTTTATGTTACAGTGGATTTGACGTTCAGTGCGCGTTTGACATTTCGTTTCTGTGTTCGCAAGGAGCAAGAAATTTATTTTAGTTTCAGCTGTGACTGAACTTGTTCTGCAACACATTGAAATTGATTGCTATATGTTTATGTCATTTCTACTGTTTTGTGTATTTTTCTGCGGGTTTTTCGGTTGGTGGGTCTTACGGTAAATATGCCACTTGATCGAGGCTTACTGTAAGCGGTCTGTAGGTGCAAATTTTCTTAATTTGGAAATTTGCTAGTGACAATTGGTCGCTATTGATGTTAGCTGTGATGTAATTGTACTTAACGTTGTTTTTGTAATATTTTGTCTGTTTTTCAGTTTTGATTGTCGATTTGTTTTGTTTGTATTCTGTAGGTCTCTCCTTTCTTGTGTATTTCTCTACACATTTTTGGTTAAAACAGTGTTGCCATTTGTATTGTTTTGTATTTTTGTCTTTGTATTTTTTTTTTTTGGTTGTACTACATTACTGTCATGCACAGTCTACATACACATACTTGGTCATGTTTTGATATTATTGATAAGGTAGACTCTTCATATAGAGTTTGTTAAATAATATTATATAAGATATTTATACAAGTTCTTTGATAAAAGACTTGTTATCTACAAAGATTGAGACAGTAAAATAAAGTGAAGTGAGTATACAAGTCTAGCATTTCAGACTTGTCTCCCATTGAAGTGGGATAAGGTAATTTATTTAATTTTTTTTCAGGTTTCTGATCTCATTAGACAGAATGTCTACATTGGATTTCTTCATCCAGCAAGGGTTGACCCTTGGTAAGTCTGGTAAAGAATTGGAAGAATATTCATCTGCTCAATTCGCCATTGCATTAAAGTCAGAAGAAAAGAAACAAAAAGAGGAAATTAAATTGAAAGCAGAAGCTGAACTAAAGAAGCTAGAAGCTGAGAATAGAAGATTAGAACTTGAAGAAAGAAGGTATCAAAGAGAGGCTGAGGAGAGAAAAGCTCAAGCTGCTGCTGAGGAGAGGAAAGCTCAAGCTGCAGCTGATGAAAGAAAATTCCAGATGGAAATGGAAAAAAAAAAACTTCAAGCTGCTGCAAAGGAAAAAAAAACTTCAAGCTGCTGCAGAGGAAAAAAAACTTCAAGCTGCTGCTGAGGCTGAAATTAGAAAAATGGAACATGAGGAAAGAAAACAGAAGATGGAACTTGATGAAAAACTCGCAATTTTGGAGTTAGAGAAATTGAAATTGGCGAGTACGGGTGCTCAGCAAACAACTTCGAGTACGACAAAGGAGTTTGTTAGTAGGATTAAATTGCCTCATTTCAATCCTTTAAAGGATGACGTAGCAGATTATCTAGATAGATTCCAATTTTTGTGCGATACGCATAACATAAAAAAGGAAAAAATATGTTGAACAACTGATGCCATTTTTTACAGGTGACACAGTGACTACTCTTATGACAATAGACGAACATGAGAGGACTAATTATGATGTTGTCAGGGCAGCATTACTAAAGAAATACCAATTAAAACAAGAAGACTATCGTCTTCGTTTTAGGACAATGTTGCCAGAAAATGGAGTAGATTTCTCTGATTTTGTTACAAAGATACGTCGTACATTTACACGATGGGTTGAGTTGTCTCAGATTGAGAAAACATATGAAGGTCTAATGGACTTATTATTGCGAGATAAGGTTTTGTCATCTGTTAATGATTCTTTTCTTGCATTCCTTCATGAGCGTAAGCCTAAAAACTTAAAAGAAATGGAGGAATACTGTTGTCAGTATGCCACAGCACATCCCCATGCTACAGTTAGCAATTCTAAAGTGAAAGAAGGGTTGCCAGCTGCTTCGGCAACACCATATGGCCCTAATTTCAGAAAAAAATTTCAGGGTGCTCAACAAAATTGGAATAGGGGAAGTAATCAAAATTACACTCAGAAGCGGAGTAATCCAACACATGATGGTTCTTCGTCTATGCAGTGGAGACAAGATGGTAGTTCTCGTAATTTTAGTGGTAATAATTTGAGACACTTTCGCAAAGGTTATCCAAATAATAACTATTCAAATTTTCGAGGTAATCATTCTCGACGTCAAGATTATGACGATGGTGAATTTAGAAACCGGGATTCAAACCGGAATGATGAGTACAATAGACAATATGATCACAATTACAGGTGAAATGATAGTCGAAATAATTACAGGGGAAATGATAGTCAAAATAATTACAGGGGAAATGATAATCGAGGTAGACCTAGGTTTAACAAAAAAAGACCTTACCAACAGGCAAACTCTGCGCAACAAGAGTTTGATGGAGCCTGTAATACAGTAAATGATAGTGGTAACTCTAGGGCTATCACTGGTTGTGCTTTCGATTTTGGGAGAGCAACTGAATGCCCCCAATGCTTAACATTGTTTGACTCATCAACTGTATCTACGCTAAGTTGTGGTCACCCTCTTCCTGCTCTACCTGCTACAGTTGCGCATGATGGGAGAGGATCTCTCATCTTACATAAAGGTCTAATAAATGATAGGCTAGTCTCAGTACTTTTCGATTCGGGATGTACTACCGTCGGGGTTAAGGAGTCTCTGATAGATCCTTGCTGTGCCACGGGAAAAAAACAATCAAATGTGTTACATTTGGTGGTACTATGGAAAGCTATCCTACTGCTATTATTAGGATTGACACACTCCTTTCTTCACAGGAGATGTCCATGCATGTCTTCTTCCTAATCCTATTGCGGATCTTATAATCGGTCGTATTCATGGGGTTAAGGAATGCACCCCGCAACAAATTTCTAGTTGGGAAGAAAAAAACATTCAAACGGTCAATGCAGTGGTGACAAGAGCTCAAGCTCTTAATCCCCCAACTTCATCTGATAATAGTAATGAAGTTGATAGCCAAGACGAGCACTTGGTGATTTCCCATGACTCGTTTGTTAAACGTCAAGAAGAGGATCCTTCTTTGAAGAAATACTTCCTTCTTGCAAAGAAAGGGGATCCCAATCAAAATACGAATCACAAATCGTATATCACTATGAAGAATGGTATATTGGTACGAATGGTACAACACTCGGACAAGTCTATGCACTCGCAAATTCTTGTGCCTAAGTGTATGAGAGCCTTAATTCTTCGGCATGCACACGATTCTCAGTGTGCGGGACACATGGGTTTTTCCAGAACTAAAACTAGAGTCCTTGCGTCATTCTTTTGGCCATTCGTGAATAAAGACATCCGAATTTATTGCCGATCTTGCAAAATTTGTCAAGAGGTCAAGTCTAGGGGTCCGAGACATGCTGCTCCTATTCAGGCTGCAGATATTCCGATTCGGCCGTTTCAGAAAATGGCTATAGACATCATTGGTCCGTTCAAAATTAAGTCAGCCAGAGGACACCAATTTATCCTCACTTGCGTGGACATGTGCACGCGTTGGCCAGAGGCTATTCCTCTGAAGAGCATATCAACTGTCGATATCGCTGATGCTCTTTGGCTCGTATTTTCTCGTCTGGGATTCCCCGGAGAAATACTGTCGGATCACGGCACTCAGTTAATTTCGGACGTTATGTCTCAGGTAATGGCTACGCTAGACATTAAAAGGTCTCTCAGTAGTATTTATCATCCAATGTCCAATGGATTGGTAGAACGTCTTAACAGGACACTAAAGAACTTACTTGGCAAGATAACGGAGGATCATCCTGAAGATTGGGACAGGGTTTTACCTGCAGTCCTCTTTGCCTATAGAGAGGTTCCCAACGAGCATACAGGGTTTTCTCCTTTCGAACTTGTCTTTGGCGCGCAACCGCGCGGGCCAATGTCCTTGTTACACGATTTGATAACTTCCGATAATATTGACGATGATACACAATCGTCATATGAATATGTTATAGCTCTTAGAGAAAAGATTATCGAATCGTGCAGGTTAGCAACTTCATCTTCCGAATTTGCGAAAGAAAAAGCTAGGCGATTTGCTAATAAGAAAAGACGCCTACGTTAACTTTGTCCTGGAGACAAAGCATATGTCTTACTGCCCTCAAGAGAGAATAGACTTCTCATTTCTTGGAAGGGTCCATACACTATAGTCTCGAAAATTTCTGATGTCGACTATATTGTCGATGTGGATGGAAGGCATAAAACCTTCCATATAAATATGTTAACAGAGTTTATTGAACGTCCAGACTATTTACAGCCTATTTTCCAGGCGACGGACGACTCTCCAGTTCAACATGGTCACATCTCATCCCTGTCCGTTATACAGGATGAGGAAACTATTTTTTCTGACGTGAACTTACCTCTTCCTACGATTCCACTTATTTCAACGGAATCGTGGAGAGACGTTACAGTCTCTTCTAACTTGTCTTTTGAGGAACAACGTCAAGTATCCTCTACGTTACAATCATATCAGGATGTCCTTACCGACATTCCTGGACACACAGATGTCATAGAACATGACATCATACTTACTGATCGTAATCCGATCAGAGTAAGACCATACCCAATACCTATTCATTTTCAAGCACAAGTCGAGAAAGAATTGGATGAAATGATTCAACTACAAATAATTGAACCATCCACTTCAGCTTATTCTTCGTCGATAGTTATTGTTCGAAAGAAAGACAATAACATACGTCTTTGCGTTGATTATCGCAAATTAAATCAAGTTACGAAGTTCGATGCTGAACCTATGCCGTTATTAGATGATCTACTTATTAGACTTTCTAAAGCTAAATTCTTTACTAAACTAGACTTGTCGAAAGGTTATTGGCAAGTCCCATTGACGGAACACGCCAAACCTCTCACTGCTTTTTCGACACCTAGGGGTCTGTTTCAATGGAATTTTATGCCTTTCGGGCTTATGAACGCCCCAGCGACTTTCGTGCGCATGATGCGACGAATTCTATCAGATCGTGCAGATGTCATTGCATATTTAGACGACATCTGTCTTTTCAGCGATACTTGGGAAGAACACTATGTGGGTCTGAAGGAATTGCTATCTACTCTACGTGAGCATAGTTTGACTGCTAAACCCTCTAAAGCTTTTGTTGGGTTTAGTGAAATTTCCTTCCTAGGTCATCGAGTTGGTCATGGTCTGTTGAAGACAGAGGACCAAAACATTTCAAAGATATTAAATATCTCGGTTCCGAAGACAAAAAAGCAAGTGCGTAGTCTCTTGGGATTGATACAATTCTATGGAAGATTCATTGAGAATCTGTCCTCCATTATAGCACCACTTTCAACGTTATTGAAAAAAGGTTCTCCTAATATGGTGCGTTGGTCCCAAGAATGCCAATCTTCATTGGATCAGGTTAAGAATTTGTTCTCATCTCATCCTATCTTAAGACTACCGACGATTGATAAGACTTTTGTCCTTCGTAGTGATGCCTCTTCCACTGGCATTGGAGCGGCACTAATGCAGGAATATTCAGGAACTCTGCATCCTGTAATGTATATTTCTAGGAAGCTGAATGCGGCAGAAAGGAATTACTCGGTTTTGGACCGTGAATTGTTGGCTATGGTTTGGTCCATTCTTAAGCTACAAAGGTTCCTTCTGGGCGCGCATTTCTTTATGGAAACCGACCAAAAAGCTCTTACGACTATGCAAAGTAAGGATTTGAAGAGCTCGAGATCTACTCGTTATGCTATTGCTCTTCAGCCTTTCCATTTCACGGTGCGAGCTATCCGTGGTTCGGATAATGTGATGGCGGACATATTGTCTAGATGCCCACATGATTCCAGTTAAATCTTGTGTCCTAGTTTTTCCTGATATATTTTCAGACTTAGGTCTGTCCTTAATATCATAATATGTTGTAATACAAATGTATTTGGATGATGTTTAGATAATTTAACAAATTTCATTTTGTCCATCCATCAGTGATATGTTGCTAAAATAGCATTGACATTTGTATATTGCTATGATTATATTATTTAGTAATGTTTGATATATGATTGGTATTGCCAGCAACTTAGGTTTCTTGAATGGTATCCCTTAGTTTGTTTGGCTTAAAGGAAATATTTTCTCCTATGTTGGGAGATGATTTGTACCCTCTTCTATTGTACCTGATATTAGGTTCATTGTTTGCATGAGCACAGAAGTGATACTGGTGCTATCTTGCTCATGAACATATTAAAAAAAAAAATTGCATTTTTTTTTTTTTACAGGGGGGTGGTAGTAATGTTGCTGTCATTTTCGACGGAGTCATCTGTCAAGTTATTTGCTTATGTTTGTATCATAAGTATAATTGTGTCTTTACCTGCGATGTCAGGTTGATTAGGGGTTGTCTTCCCTTGTTTATTCATTCATTGTGTTTGACCTTTAGGGTCAGAGGTTGACAGTTCGGCGTGGGCCTATGGGAAGGTTTTTTAAGCGGGAGTGAGATATACTTCCGGGAGGCCGGGAGGTCCTGTTTTTCTGAAGGGACCAAGAGTCCATTGTTTTTCGGGGAGAATCTTCGAAGTAACTGCTATGGCAGTTTTCCCCAGTGAATCTCTGTGCGTCGGGATGACGACAGAATTCCTTGTGTAGTTCTGAGGATTCATTTACCAGGTAATACCGACCTTTATGCATTATTACGCTTTTCGGTGGCAGAACATGTAAAGGATTACCTAGGGTGAACAGCAGTTCACGGATCCGCCATTTCAGAACTCATATATTTGTGCTCGAGGTAGCCATCCAAGACTGTTAGTCTTATATTGTCCAGAAATCCAGTGACGAAGATATATTGTGGGAGCCGCAGATTGGCGGAACTTCTATCTACAATAAGTATTACTGCAGGGTTGATGATAACCTATTTAACAGAAGTACACGGCCGACGTTAGGACGAGGCCTGTGCTTCCGGCTATTATACTACAGCCTGATATGTGCAATTGGCAGGGAGTGCCAAGTTGCACCTGTGTGTCAAGGTAACTAAGGCATCTGACGCGTTTAGTCAGAGACGCCAAGGGCGACGCTACGAACTGTCATTATTGAAGAACTTTGCTATTGACCATGCACGTCTATTCTGATGTTTACCTTTTTGAATGCCAAATGTATACCTATCGATGTCAGGTCAGCATGACCAAGTTACACTGACTGTTCCTGTTGATATTATGTGTGTTTCCGTCAATAAATGTCTTGAAACATGCCTGCAGTGTCAAAGCATCCTTGATTACTGCATGTGAGAGTATGGGTTGCAGGATCTACATCTATACGAGCCTAAACACATTCGCGTCTTCATTCGCACCCACACTCAACTCATCATACGCTCGCACTACACATCTAACAACATGTAAACTGTCTTGGGCCAGTGATCACCTCAACAAGAAAAAAAAGACAGTTATACATACATACATACATACATACATACATACATACATACATACATACATACATACATACATACATACATACATACATACGCACGCACGCACGCACGCACGCACGCACGCACGCACGCACGCACGCACGCACGCACGCACGCACACACACACACACACACACACACACACATACATACATAGTCAGAATCTTTATTATCCAAACAAATACATTAACATGTACTTGATATAGTATAAAAACACCATATCATATCGGATAATCATTTAGAGTCCGTAAGTGTGCTAAACCCCGCCCAGGATACAATCGGCAAACATTCATAATCCGTTGAATTCAATTCGTACACAGTTTACAAGCTGACATCAAAAGTCTCCAGCCTTCAGTTACCGTCACCGTCTTTTGGGACATGAGCAAAAACCAAACATTCACGATTCTACTGGACACACAATCTGACACATGTCCGCGCTGTGGTCTTTCAGCAACGCACACCATAGTAAGGGGTCAGTAGGTCTTTCCATTCTCGATGAGGGGTGACAGTATCCGGTTGCCATTGATAACGAAGCTATAGTTTCTTTCCGGTGGCTTCATAAACTAATATATATTCTTTACAAATAAAAATGTCAATTTTAAAGTTTAATTTTCGCCTTTCACTGATATCCTTAATTTCTGTAGCCATCTTTTCGGGTGTTGTTATAGTCGATGTTAAGAATGTCAACTTACTAACGTGAGAGCTTCAAGTTGACACACCTCTCAAAGCTGTGGAAAAGTCTCTTCTCTGCTACAAATCTTGTTTCAGCATTGCACAAAATTAATAAGTCAGTAGATCTTTCCATTCACAATGAGGGGTGACAGTATCCAGTTAGCCATTGCTAACGAAAACATTGTTTCTTTCCAGTGGCTTCACAAATGAATATATATTTTTTGTAAATGAAAAAAGTTTCACCTTTTCGTTTTTATTTTCACAAAAGACCTTTTCGATTTTTTATTTATCACAAATATCCTGTTTCTATTGTCAAGATCGAATAACTTGAAAACCGCTACCTCATTCTTGGAGGCATTGCTTCAACTTGCGATATTAATTGGTTCTCATCACAGTAACAGCGAAACTCTGTTGCAAATGACTTGGATACTTGGCAAACTCGCATGATGTTTTCACCTTTAAAACACTTAGCAAAATAATCCTGAACATGAGCCAAACACACTACAAACTCATACAGCGTTAATGAGGGCTGTTACCACAGATGCAGACTCCAAAACGACGACATGAAATGCACAACACAAAAGTGCGACCTACCACGCCGCCATCTTGGAAAACATACATACATACATACATACATACATACATACATACATACATACATACATACATACATACATACATATATATATATATATATATATATATATATATATATATATATATAAACAAACACACCAACACACTACCAGCACAATACAACAACACACAACACCAAGCAAACCAAAAGCAATACCACCCACACCACACCGCTTAAACATTGTCTTACTCCAACGCTACACCCCAACACTCAAACATGCGACATCATCCCCGCCAGCTACACCCCAAATTGTACACCTCTCTTGCCAATATGTGATTCTATATGTTTTTGTTACTGCTCTAACAGTTGAAAATAAAATATATTTAATACCTACACCTTTGTTATCTATATTGTATAACTAAATGTTTGTAAAATATATGTTGTAATATATGTATAAATATATAGTATAACTATTGTAAAATATATATTGTAATAAATGTTTTGTATAAACAAACACACAACAACAACACATAACACGCCCGCCATTACTGAGCTGAGTATTTCCTTATATAAAAGTCATGCGCATCCTCCTGAATAGACCGGAGTATTTTCTTATATAAAAGTCACGCGCATCCTCCTGAATAATACTTATTTTGCGCCTACTATACTACTTAAGTAGGTGTAAAGACTGCCATAAAAACTATTACAATAACAGAGAAAAGTGAAATAGAATGCATCGAGACATTAGGCTAGTCAAAAATTTTGCTGTTTAGGCTGCGGCTAGGAAAAGATGGAAGTATGTAAGTAAAAGACAATTAGCTGGAAAGATAAAGAATAATACACGGCGTATTTTAAGTTTAAGCTGAAGGAAATCGTTCCAAGAATAAGGAAGATATTAAAATTCCTGGATTTCAATACTTGCACATCTAGTCAAATGTATGCCGATATTTGCGTTTGCAACACACGGCAGACGTTCTGCTCCCCGTATCGGCCGGCCCCTGACCTATATAAGGACTTGCCCTCTTGCGAAAGCAGGCCATAACATTTTGAAAATACAGTGAGAGCGCCAGTTCTGTAGGTGAAGACTTCCTTTGCCTTCTGCATCTGAGAGCAGACTGCGTGACCATTAATAGCTCGACTGTATGTACTTGAGGGTAAGAAAGAGTATATATATATATATATATATATATATATATATATATATATATATATATATATATATATATATATATATATAGATATATATAAATATATATATATATAGTTCTAATTAATTAATTAAATGGTGCGTTATGAAGTGTGTAAAATTGTGTTATAACACTACTGTGTAATTTCTGGAGGCAAAACCAAGCTTGTGTATATTCAAATAATGTGAGAATGGCAGCGGGAAGTGTGTTCATAGTTTTAGTAAAGCATTTAATTAATTATTTCTTGAAGAATGGGACACACGAGGAACAAAGGAAAGGATGAAAGGAAATGTATTACTGCATTGTTTAAGATATCACATAGTATTTTCAACAAAATCTAATAACTGTATGGAGGCTAATCATGGACAGCTAGTTGTGACCAAGGAATTGGAGAAAGATTATCATCACAGTGAATTAGATTGTGTTAATACTGATTTGTTATGCCCTGTGTGTCTACTTGCACTCTGTCTGAAACTGTCTCTTATCCCCTACATCTGTGTTATGGAAATATAGATAGACAATACAGTGGTTAACAATTGTATTTCAGGTTACATCCTGTACCACACGTATACTTGTAAAACGCCAGCCCAAAACTAAAGGAGCTAGTGGTGCAAGCACCCTTTTTGTCTAGAGCGACAGCCACCCAGTATCCAAGACCTAAAAGAATCTCAGTTGATCTTTCTTTCCAGAACCGAGGTGGGACAGGCTTCAAAACAAGAAAAGGAGATAAGTGGCCAAACAAGGCTACTGTTCAGTGTAGAACCAGATAGACCACAAATACTAAGCCATCTAAGACAGTAGTTAATGAGGAAAACTCAGTGTAATTAGATAGACTAATTCCTGATGCTTTGTTAGGATTGATTTTGGAGTAGGTTTCCTCACATCATTCAGAAACCGCCTGCAGACGCTCATGTATGCTTCTGGCCATTTCTTGTCTGTCTGAATCAGTCCGGTAAATAGGTATGTCATCAGCAAACGTTAATGTTCGTCCCCAACCTGTTGGTTGAATTGCAGCTACTTTTGCTGTATAGATGTTAAATTTGCTGTATAGATGTTAAATTTGCTGTATGATGTTAAATTTGCTGTATAGATGTTAAATTTGCTGTATAGATGTTAAATTTGCTGTATAGATGTTAAACAGCACCGGTGACAATGGAGTGCATTGGTTCTTATGTCCATGTTCCCAAACGAAATGCAACTAATTTCTCAGTTAGCCAAAGATTTACATAACATGCCATTACACAGTCGATTAAGGTTGCAAAGTCCACACTGTTGTATGCATCCTCTAGGTCAATTGCTACATCTACCGTTTCTTCTTTGCGCTGGAAACCCTCATATACATCGTACACAAATGTACCAGCGATAACCCCCATGTTACTTTCATTGGTCTATAACTGCCCAGGGTATCAGGGAGAATGTGTACATTTTCAAGGTGGTTCATTAATTGTCTGGCCACCATCTTCTCAAGCAATTTGCCGTAGACATTCTGTAATGTGATGATGCCATAGATACTAAGCAGTCTGGGGTCTTTACCAGGTTTAGGAAGTGGTCGTAAGTAGCTATGTAGCCAGTCTTCCGGAACCTCAGCATTCGGTATGCTAATGTTAAAATCCTTAACTACAATTATAATGCCAGTGTCGTCCAATTGTTTGATGTGTTGGTACTGAACACCATCACGGCCCGGGGCTGTGTTTCTGCTGGTTTCAAAGTGTACACAACGTCCTCTTCAGACATGAGGTCGAAATATATCTCGACTACAATGTCATTTATTTTCCATAACAAGGCCCTTAGTGTTATTACTATTATCTTTGTCGTATTTATCTGTTTGGGACATATATCGATCAAAAAATGCTCGACCTTTCTCTTTGTCTGCCTTCAGGCTTATGTCTGTCGAGATGTTAATGTTAGGAATGCGTTGGAGTGTATTTTTCAAGTTCATTCGCCGGTGAAGGGACCAGAATTTCTGTAGTGTTTTATTCGTGCCCAAATGTGTCACAACGGCTTCTCAAACTTTATCCTTGGCCTCTTTCGCCAAGATTTTAAATCTATCGATGGCTTTTTTTTTTAATTCTCTCTTCTCTTCAATCAGTACATCAAATCTCAAATCTCTCTTCCGTATTTTCCGTCATTCCTTGGTTACCATTTCCGTCTCAACTCATGCTTTCTCAACTGTCTCATTTCACAAAGGTGGTTGGGCGAAATGTGTCCTAGCTGTTCGTTGTCTGGTGTTATGCCGCCGTGTATGTATAGGGCTGTTATCATCTTTAAAGGCTTGTTTCGGTTTTCTGTGTCTGGTGGTCTTTCCATTTGCAGTGAACACAGCACAGGGTAGGTGATCACTGTCATTTGACCCTAATACATCCCACCGTGCGATGGTGGCAGCAGCACTAGAGATGAATGCCAGATCAATAAAACCCCCAGTATCCCCTGGTTTATTCACCAGTCTTGTCGGACGGCCATCATTTAAGATATCAAGGTTCGTATTGATGAGCGCTCAGCTCAAAGCCGTGCCCTGTCTGTTTTCAGTGATGGCACTCCTTACATCTAGCATTAAAATCGCCTTCAATTAAGCACATTTTGCTAGGTTCCTCCGACAATTCCACCAAGAAATCCGAGTTACCCTCTTGGGGAAGGTGATCGACATTGGCATATAAATTGTAGATTTGCCAATCGCGACCATCTATATTCAATTCCATTCCTTGCAATTCTACGTCTTCACAGATATGGGCACTGGTATCCAATCACTCATGAAGGAGCTCGTTCTTTACATACATAGCTTGCCCTAGTCTGTCAGGTCCACTGGGATTTGTGTAGCATTTATAGCCTGGAAAATTGATGCTGACATGCTATTTTAAGTTTGTTTCTTGGAGCATGAGGATGTCGAGATCATACACCAACTTTTTGTATTATAGCAGCTCGTTGATTGGCGCTACGGCAGTTCCAGTAGCCTGTATGTTTACATTTGAGTGATATCCTGTCAGCTTTACTCCTAAGCTTCCTCTTGCAAGCTCTTCTCCATCACTCCTTCCTCTTCTTTCCCCTACCTCTTTTTCTGCATCCTTTATGGCTCTTAACTTTAAATAAGGTTATCGGCGATAGAGCACGTTCCGAGTAGCTCCGGCAATGATTCTGTTTTGAAACTTTATTCATCAATTCGTGTTATAAATTGGTGTAAATATCCGGTCACCCTGGTAGAACCACAATACCAGTGAAGAGGCAAGGGATGTCCCTTAGGTAGTCCTTCTGCCTGGTGCCGCCCCGCTCGCCCGCCAGACAGCCAAAGTTAACGGTTGCTCACCCAGCAACCATTCAGTCCCTCGGCAAATTGGAAAAACCTTGGACTTGGGTTCATTCTTTATGACTACGATGTCAGAGCGTGCTTCAAACGTGTTATGCCTGCTTCAAGGGAGCCGCGCTGGTGTAATGGCTTCGGCGTTGTACTGGCGACCAGGTGTTCATGGTTCAAACCCGGGCGTCAGCGTTTGAAGAAATGTTTACGGCCGGAAATTTGACTGAATAGCCTGGACGGCTCCTGTGATAAACACTCTGTGGATGGGAAGGAGCGAAGCTCCTGACCGGTTTGGAAGGAAAGTCCTCAGGTTCCCCAGCCTCGCAATGACATGTCATTGGGCCGAAGGGCTGAAAGCCCAAGTGCCGCTGGTTAAGGAAAAAAAAAAATGCCTGCTTCAAACGTGGCGACTTAACCAATGACGTTACGAACCCCTCAAGGAGGCACCGGAATTAATGGCATTACGAATTTCCGTAAGCACCATATTTTTACCGAGCTCCACATCTTTCTTGATGAAGTAGAAATGTATCCACTTACTACTTAGATCAAAGAAAGACAACACAGGAACAACTAAAAGTGCGACAAATGTCAGAACAGTCCTTCAAAACCATAACGATTAAAAATTGTCCGTACAAGTGTTCAAGTGCCGGTAAACGGTTGTGATCACATCTCCTGGCCAGTTATTCTAAATACAGTATATTAAAATGACAAAACATATGTGTGTTTGTGCATGTTTGTATTCTTCCTTTATCCTACAGGGGAAGTCCCTCCACCAGGAATGTGAAAGCCTAATTAAGGTGTTTTGTTTGATATTGAATGTATTTGTTTTATCGTTAGAAATATGTAGTACTATATTTAAATGCAGATATTACAATGGAAGAAGTTGAAAATACAATAAAGGACAAAACAAATACATCAGCAGGGCATGACATCTTGAGCTATTAAATCTTGAAACACATACCAAAAAGTACCATAGAAATTATAACATCCCTTTTTAACAAAATTTGGAATACAGGAAAAATTCCCAAAACATGGAAAACAGCAGTAATTATTCCAATACTAAAACCAGAAAAAGATGCCCATGATGCCAGTTCATACAGGCCAATTTCTTTAACTTCTCATCCAGGTAAAATATTAGAAACCATAGTAAATAAAAGATTAAAGTTTTATTTGGAAAAGAATAATTTATATAATCAAACTCAGTCAGGATTTAGGAAGAACAGATGCACTATGGATCAGATAATTAAATTGGAACATGAAGTAAAATCAGGATTTCAAAAGAAAGAAAAAACTGTGGTAGTATTTTTATATATAGCTAGGGCTTATGATGAATGCTGGAGAGTGTCGCATAATGCGATTGGGATTCGATATCTAGGTAATCAAAACAAAGTAAACACCGGCGAAACATGTGTAATGCTAATTAGCTCGACCAAGGAAACGAGAGTTGCTACACGGAGATCGTCTAGTCATAAAAATCGGGTAGGGAGGAAATCTGTGTTCGGACCACACAGTAATAAATTCATTTAAAATCAACGGGCTGACCGATGGAAATTCTACTTCACTGAGTCATAGAGGGAGAGTAGACCCAGGTGTGGATATAGCCAGGAAGACAAGGTCTTTTATAATTATGGGGATATGATCACCCAAGTGGGTCAAACAGTTCGGAAAATGATGAAAAGTGCGGTTTAAAAATTCATAGAAAAAGGAAGGACAGACGGATCTCGGAAAGATTGATATGGAAGGAAAGCCACATGTTGTCCGATTAAAATGAGATATCTCAAGAGGCAATAGCTTTTGTAAGTAATGAGAACGACTGAAGTATCTGTTTAGAAACTAACACAGATCACCTACCCGAAGTGAAATACGAGAAATATTTTCGACTGAAGTTGCTTGAAGGAATAGCCAATCAGCGCAAAGTCACGGATTCACGCAAGATGGCCGACCAAGCGCATAAATACGCAGGTAGTTGGAAGTGAAAGAAGAAAATGAAATGATACTAGTCAAACTGTCTGAACAAAAAGAAGAAAGTGAAATAATACTAAAAAGAATGGAAAGTGAAAAACAGGAGATTAACATAGGGAGAGAAGGGAATGTAGCATTGGATGAAAATAGGAAAGTGGTCAAAAAGAACAAAAGCAACCTAGAAGAAACTATCATAGAAACTATCAAAAAACGATTTGAGGGACTGTTACCACACTTAGCGGAAGAAGTTAGGGAAATAATGACAAGTTTAAATAAGGATTTTCTTGAGAACTTGATGGATAGTGGGTCCACAAGTACAGGAAATAAAGAATAAGAGCAAAATTGATAGTTAACCAAAATAAAAGGTATACTAGATGATGATAAAATTCAATTTAGAAAGATTTAGAATTATCCAGTGGAATTGTAGGGGTATTAAAAAAAATTGTGCACCCCTACTATCAGAAACTGGAGGAAATACTGATATATATGCTCTTCAAGAGACCCATTTAAACCCAAATAATAGATATAGTTGTAAGGGCTTTAAGATACTTAGACACGATAGGAAAGAAGGTAGAGGAGGTGGTGTCGCAGTCTTAGTTAGCGAAAAATTTAAAATCATAGACTGGGAAGTATTTAATACAACCAATATAGAAGGTATCCAGGTTACTATAGCAGCTGAACCAAACAATCTAACAATTCTAAATGTATATGCTAAAGATGGCACAATTAAAGATGAAGAAATACTAGCCATAAGCACCAGACTAGGCCCCAAAACAATCATAGTAGGCGATTTTAACTCCCATCATTGTGCTTGGGGTGGGCAACATGCAGATAATGCAGGAAAATGCCTACTTGACTTCATAGAAAACAATGAACTACTAATACTAAATGATGGATCTGCAACAAGAATTAATCCACAAGCTAATAGGGCAGACTCAGCAATAGACATAAGTATAGCAACTAACAACCTAGCGAATGTAAATTGGGAAGTGTTACAAGACACAAACTCAGATCATCTGCCCATTGTAATAACCATGCATGAAAATGTCATTCCAAACCCAGAACCAGAGAAACCTACCTTCAACTATAAAAAAGCAAACTGGGAAGCTTTCCAATCAGAGCTGGAGGTGATGGAATATAAAGACATGGAATCAGATGATACTGACTTGTGGGCGAAAACACTGACCAATGAAATTCTGAAAATAGCAATAAAGTATATACCAAATAAAAATATGCCACAACACCTTAAACCAATAAGTAACATTAATAAGAAAAGAGAAACTCAATGGAATAAAGAACCAGTTGAATGGTGGAATAAAAGCTGTGCAGAAATTCATGAGAGAAGAAAAAGGGCCTTACAAAAATATAGAAATAACAGAACAGAAGAAAACTATGACAAGTATAAACTTATTAGGAATGAATCTAACAGAATAATATTCAAAGCCAAAGAAACTAACTGGAAGGAGTTTTGTCAGTCACTTAAACCTAGCACTCAAATTAGAGAAGTATGGAAAAAGCTTAAGGCAATCAAAGGGAACAATAAGAAAACAATAATGCCAACAATCAAACTACCAAAAGAGAGGCAGAAACAGATAAAAAGAAAAAGCTAATGCCCTTGCCGAGTATTTCTATAAAGTCAGTGC